>NW_026844037.1:20366744-20374827 GCF_029531705.1 Pantherophis guttatus
ATAACTTCAGTTTCCATGGCAGTCGTGAATCTGAATAAAATAGCTCAGCCAAGGGACACAGAGCTTAATAGTCTGCATGTTAGCTTTGGAAAGCTTTGGGGTAGAACATCAAATAACCGGCCTTCTGTCCCAGAAATATCTACTGCCAAGTGGATATTTCTCATTGCTGTCACAGACGTCTATAAATATGGGATAGGTTGTGTGTGTTTTAATTGTTTCTTACATGCATATTATCTTAGCTTTCTGGAACTGGAATCATGGCACACATAGATTGCTGTGCAGCCCAGAAGTTGATGCCATCGGTTGGGAAAAAAAAAATCTGGTGCCACAGCTGTTTACAGGGAGTATGATAAGAATAGATGCCAGGAGGGCCATAGCTGGGGATGGAAATTCTTTTGTGTAAAATTGTCGCAGCTGTGACTCTGCCATCAATGGCTTCTTTCCTTATCTTTACTCTCACTGATGATGTGTTACTGAATATCATTTCTCTGGGATGGGAGCCCTGGGAAAAAAAAAATCTATTGGGCTCAAGTTCTACTTACAGGCTTCAAAGAAGCATTGCAATACCCATTATAGGAAGCCGTTCTGGATTTGATGGCTTTATGAACCGTTTCATCTGGGGTTATGTTCCCGCATGTCATGTTTGCTTTCTTGACTTCTGTTTGTCTCTTTTGGCAATTCTTCCAAGTTCTACCTTATCTCTGTCTTGAACGTGGCATCTCCCGAGATTGGATACTGCCAAGGACAACCTCTCCGTATTTATCGTTTTGATTCTATGAGTGGCTTACCTGAGTGGTGACAATTACTGGGATGCAGGAATTGGTCTGCTGCATCAGATAAATGTGACCCCGTTCATAGTTCTGATTCCAGTAAATATCGGTTGGAAGCTCATAAACAGCACATGAAGGACAAATGTTCTTTATAGGTTATAATTCCATGGTTTTTTTTCCTAACATTGCTTCTGATTCTTTGCAACATCATTTCATTCAGTCACATATCACATCTACTATGCTACAGCATCTTTCAGTACAGCATCTTTCAGTTGAACGAATTCTACCAATAGATAATAAATAGATCCATCTATGGAGAGTTAGACCATTGGAGAAATTACTGATTCTTAATTTAGAACATGAACTCTGGTGCTGGAGAAGACTCCTGCAAGTCCCTTGGACTGCAAGACGATCAAACCAATCAGTTCTAGAGGAGATCAACCCTGACTGCTCTTTAGAAGGCCAGATCCTGAAGAGGAAATTCAAATACTTGGGACACCTAATGAGAAGGAAGGATCACTGGAGAAGAGCCTAATGCTGGGAAAGATTGAGGGCAAAAGAAGAAGGGGATGGTAAAGAATGAGATGGCTGGATGGAGTCACTGAAGCAGTTGGCGTGAGCTTAAATGGTCTCCTGGGGATGGTAGAGGACAGGAAAGCCTGGAGGAAAGTTGTCCATGGGGTCGTGATGGATCGGACATGACTTCGCAACCAACAAAACAAAATTAGAACATAGAATCTGGAAGGAGTTTGGAGGTCTTCTTGTCCAATCTCTGCTCAAAGCAGAAGACTTTATATCATCCCGGTCAAATGGTTGTCCAGTCTATTTTTGAAAATCTTCAGTAATGGAGATTTGCAGTATTTGTTTCAGCTGGACTATAGACACCTGATTCTGTGCCAGAAGCTACTTCTGACTGTGTTCATCCCTCAGGACCAAGAAAGGGCTTTTTGTGACACATTTCAGAGTATCTCTAATATTGGTAGCAACTTTATTTTATTTTTTAAACTTTTGACATGCTTACATGTTGGGCTTGCCATGAAAAATCCTGTTACAGAAGTCAGGATGAAAAGTCTCAACTTTTCCCAGTGTTCTGCTACCCAGGTCTAATGCGGTTGGTGTCTCAGGATATTATCTGAACATCCATCACTAAATCTTGGGGCTTTGTGTAGATAACCTTGAAAGTAATCGAGGGACCAACAGCAGCTGCCCACGGATATTAATCTTTTGTTTGCTACATGTGCAGTCAAATGTTCAACCACACATTTTTCAAGAAATGCCGCAACAATGACGGAAAGTAATTATGCATGAATGAAGGTTGTAATGAACCAAATTTTCTCCCTCCTTCGCTGTGGCTTCCCTTCCCCCTCGATTTTCCATTGTGCGTTCATGCTTGGAGGAGGAGGAGGCATCCTGGAACAAGGGGTTTTCTTTTGAGTCTGATGGTGACATTAATATCCCTTGACGTCTGATAGATTCTACTGTTTTATTCATTCGGTTGGCCACTTTTTGTGTGGCGTGATGGGGGTGCGCTTATTAAGCTAGGGGTTATTCATTTTCCAACTAGGCAAAACTTTTTTTCCTAAAAGCTGAAAAACAAGTTGGTGAGTACCCAAAGTGCAATGTGTCATAGTATAATAGTATAAACTGCATCTATCTTTCAGAGCCCTTTTTACTATTTTTCATTGGAAGGAGGAGGAGGATAGGATGATGATGATGATGATGATGATGATGATGATGATGATGATGATGATGATGATGATGTATTATTCAGATACTCTGTGGATCTGGAAAGCCCTATTTTAAATTTCCCACAATGGCAACAAGCTTCCTAGCTGTTCCCCGCCTGGTGTTGATAAAGGAGCATCTCCATCAGATGTCATGTCAAGAGGTTCCTCTCAATTCTGAAGCCATCCCTATTTGGAAATATGTAGACACACACGAAAAAATGTACAGTAGTGGCCAAAATTGTGGAAACCTTTTGGGGAAAGTGTATTTTTGAGGTTTAATGGCTAATAACACCAATAGCTACAGAACTAAAAGACTTGGTTCACTCCATGGGAAGACAATGTAAGGCTGTCATTCGTACTAAATGTTACCCAACTAAGTATTAACTGACATGGTGATCATTTTTGCATATCTCGTTTTTCCTACGGTGATCATTTTTTTATATCTCGCTTTTTCTACGTGTTTCACTTTTCTTCTTTATGCTGTAACTGCTGTTCTAATGGCAAATCATTCATAAAGGTTATTGCATTACATTCTTGATTAAATTATCTTTCCATTGATATATAATTTTATGGTACTACTCCAAACAAAATGATATTATTAGCTAGTACTAGAAAATACACTTTTCCCAAAAGTTTTCCACAATTTTGGCCACTACTGTATGTATATGTGTCTGTAGAAGTGTATTTGTGTGCAGACAATGAAAAACTTGCTTTAAAAACACACACAGACTAATGCAAACAACAAGAAATACCATACTCAAGACAAGAAAAATTAGAAACCGAAAGAAATAAAGAGAGAAAGATTCATCTATTCTTATTCTGGAGGATAATTGGATTGAACAATGATAAATAAAACATCATCCTACAGTTTATTTTTAATTGACAACCTCTCAAAACCGAAGTGAGTGTACACACTCAATTTCTTCCTCTAAATTATAAAACTCTAATGTCATCCTGGCACTCTCCCTCTCTCTTGTAGGCTGTTTAATGAAATTATTGTAAAAATAATGTAGCACTACAGTAATTAATTAGCTGCCTTATATATTTCTAGTGAGGGCAGAGTGTCACAGATTCATGGCAATTATAATCAAGTTTTAATTTTCCATTACCACTAATTAATGTTGACTATTCGTGTTTCATTAATGCTGTTTCTGCTGACATGAAGTTTCCGTGAAAACTCTGGAATGATTTGAAGTTAAACCTCTCCACTCAGGTGGAAAATGCCTTGCAAGCAACTGATGTTTGGGAAATATTCTATTTTTAAAAAGAAGGGGTTGCCATGAAGATGCCTGGAAAAAAAAGAAAGAAAGAAAAGTCATTGTCCTTTCCTAACAGAACTCCAGAATAATTTGTCACAGTGTCACATCAACCTTCACTTTTATTAATGACAGGATCTAATCAGAATCATTAGGTAAAGGTAAAGATTCCCCTCGCACATATGTGCTAGTCGTTCCCAATTCTAGGGAGTGGTGCTCATCTCCATTTCAAAGCCAGAGCCAGCACTGTCCGAAGATGTCTCCATGGTCATGTGGCCGGCATGATGCCGAAAACGCATGGAACGCTATTACCTTCCTACCAAAGGAAGCATTTTTTACGTGCTTTCGAACTGCTAGATTGGCAGAAGCTAGGACAAGTAACGGGAGCTCACCCCGTTATGTTGCACTAGGGATTCGAACCGCTGAACTGCTGACCTTTAGATCGACAAGCTCAGCATTAGCCACTAAGTCACCACATCCCGCTTATGTTCTAGTAAATTTACATCTTTGGTTTGCCACAACATATTTTAAATGGAGTTGATATACTGAAACACAATTATTTCCCTACGAACTAACCTTTTGCCTAATACTTGGAAGATAGTGATTGGTAGTGACAAGGACTTCCAGACTTCTGTCTTATGCCCAATTTCTAATTATGAACTAAGACCAGTCAAGAATGTACTTTTCATGGCTAAAGAATCCAAACTGTTTCCATCAGCCTGGTTAGCTATTCACATCTAATATTCTTCCTTTGCTTGTGACACCACAGAAAGAGGAGGGAAGCCTACCTTTGCCCCCAGTTTCCTTCACGTTCCTGACACAGCAGATCACAAGTCCTTGCAGGCATTTCAAGGCTAGTTCAGGCCATGTCACTTGAGAAAATGTTGTGAGTGCTGCTTGTCCAATGGCTAAAGAGGACCTAAGCAGTTGTAAAATACTGATTTGCCAGAATATCACATCTGGTGCCTTCTGAACCATCCTTAGGATAATGTATTCCACTATCCCTGTTTGTCTTTGTTCTAATTTGGAGAAGATATCTGTACAGAGTACATTAGATCTTAGACAAAAGTGCAGAGAACAGGAAGGAGAGGATAGCTAGCTAGCTAGCTAGCTAGCTAGATAGATAGATAGATAGATGATAGAAAGATAGATAGATAGATAGATAGATAGATAGATAGATAGATAGAAGATAGATAGATAGATAGATAGATAGATAGATAGATAGATAGATAGATGGATGGATGGATACTGTAGAAGATAGATAGATAGATAGATAGATAGATAGATAGATAGATAGATAGATAGAATAGATAGATAGATAGATAGATAGATAGATAGATAGATAGATAGATACTGTAGGTAGGTAGGTAGGTAGGTAGGTAGGTAGGTAGGTAGGTAGGTAGATAGATAGATAGATAGATAGATAGATAGATAGATAGATAGATAGATAGATAGATAGATAGATAGATAGATGATAGAGATTTTTGAAGAAAACATACGTGGACTATTTAGTGCCCAATGGATCCCTTCCCTTCCCTTCCATGATCTTTTATGCTATTTCTAATTTCCAATTCTGCAAATTAAACTTGTAAATATAGAAAGTGTGGTGTAGGGGGGGAAGCACTGAAGTCTTGGAGTCTGGGATGTCTCAGTTGGGATGTCCGCTACATTTCTCTGCCTCTGAAAATAAAAGTATCCTTAACATAAAGGAATAGTGGTAGCTATTGCAAAATGTTTGAAATTTTAAGCAAGAGGAAAGTCACTGCTGCTATGAAAAACAGCTCCCAAATTTATGTAATCCCAAATGAAATCTGGGAATATCATCGATACTGCATCCCAGTAATCCAGTAATATATTGCTGAACAGCTGAAATAATTGTTGCTTCCTAGAAACGAATGGTGTGTGTCATTTTGTGTGTGTGTGTGTTGGTGTGTGTGTGTGTGTGTGTCCTGAGCCTCTCTTTTACTTTATCAGCCAAATTGGTTCTCTGATTGTCATATTTTTTTTGTTCAGCTGATGAACCAAGTTAACACATTGCGCTGCAAACATTATTAATGCACCCACAACTACTAAAAATGGGCATAGGTCAGTTCATGAGGTCAGAGTTTCAGAAGTCCTTCAGTTAATGATCTTCAGTGTGTCTCTAACTCTCTCTGTACACAAGTTTCTGCAAAGCACAATTAAATGTCACATTTGGACTCAAGTTCCAAGGATCCTAAATATATATATTTTCAAAATAAAAAAATGAATATTATATGCATATTATACACACACACACACACAAACAGACATGGACAAACACATAATGAAAAATTATACTGTGTTTCCCCGAAAATAAGACCCTGTCTTATATTTTTTTGAACCCTGAAATAAGCGCTTGGCCTTCTTGCCATGTGCTCAAAAGCTCAAAAGATTGGGTTTATTACCAGCAGATGTCTTATTTTGGGGAAAACAGGGTAGATATAGATGATACACAGATAGCGATAGAGATGATATTATAGCTATAAATGATATAGTAGATGTAACTATAGATCTAAATCAGGGGTGAAATCCAGCAGGTTCTGGAGAACCGGTAGTGGAAATTTTGAGTAGTTTGGAGAACCGGCAAATACCATCTCTGGCTGGTCCCAGAGTCGGGTGGGAATGGAGATTTTGCAATATCCTTGCCCCAGGAGTGGGGAGGGAATGGGGATTTTGCAGTATCCTTCCCCTGTCATGCCCATCAAGCCACGCCCACCAAGCCACATTCCGCCCACCAAGCCACGCCCACAGAACCAGTAGTAAAAAAAATTGGATTTCACCACTGATCTAAATATAGATATAGATGCAGATGTAGATGTAGATATAGATACATACTTATGAGCCTCGGTGGTGCAGTGGTTAGAGTGCAGTACTACAGGCTTCTTCTGCTGACTGCCGGCTGACTGCAATTTGGCGGTTCAAATCTCACCAGGCTCAACGTTGACTCGGCCTTCCATCCTTCCAAGGTGGGTAAAATGAGGACCCAGATTGTTGGGGGCAATAGGCTGACTCTGTATACCGCTTAGAGAGGGCTGTGAAGCACTATGAAGCGGTATATAAGTCTAAGTGCTAGTGCTATCTGTTTGAGTGATCAATTGATTGATTGATTGATTGATTGATGAGATTTCTATGGCTGCCTAACTTGCAAATTGCAACTCTGATGATATATCTGCAATTCTCCAATGACGGATATATATATATTTTTTTCAAGTGCCACATCATTTGTCTACTGCTACACATAATTCTCTTCTTCCTCTGCATTTCTCTATTTTTTTAAATGTTTCTTTCTGTTCATTCCTGGTTATTGTACCACCATGCAAGGTAACCCAAATTAAGATGACAAAACACACAGGAAATTAAAAGCAAGTTTGGGGACTCATCTTGTTACATAATGAATTTCCAATTAAAAAACGGAATAAATTCAGGCAAAGAGATGGGAAAGGAAAGGGATAATAAAGTCTGCCCAGCCTTCTTATTGAAGGAGATAATCATCAGAACTTTTAGAAGTATGTGGTCTCCATGGAGACCTGGTATTTCTCTCCTGAAAGTTTGAACTTATATTTAAAAAACAACAACAATAGATCTTTGTGGCTAATAAAGTAATTCCCAGTGCGCAAACTCCTGTTACAAGGTAGAATTGCCAAAAGAATGGATTTTAATGGAATACAATAATACTAAAAATTAAGCCTTCAACAGCTGTTCCGTGGTTATATTCCTGGGAAACATATTTCACAATCATAATCAATAAAGTTAAGATAAAAATGATTTATGGCAAAGTACTTTTTGTTCCTGTAATGCTCTGCGCATTGTCAATGTTTCCTTGCCCCGAACAAACATAATTGGGACTTTTAGGTTCCCCACCCCCTCAAAAAAATAAAGAGATTTTTAATGCAATATACGACTCCCAAGGTTTTTTTTTTTCCACCCTCCTTCCTTTCAGGAGTGTGACTTTGCATATTGATGATGTTTAAAGTGTAGGTTAGAGAGCTCGCAGTTTCCTTGCTCACTTTATTAGCACATCTTCTCTCTCTACAATTAAGCAACAAATGGCTTACTTCAAATTACACGAGCACACTTGTAAGTAGATTTGTTAATTTCACGAGAAATAATGAGGGAACATATTTACAGAAACAGCCGATCACGTGGTAAAGTACTTCAGGTAGTAGAAAGGGGGATGCAAGGTGAAAACAAGGTGGGCCCTTATCATGAGGCAGAATGGAGTAGTCACCCTAAGGAAGCCCTTCCTTCCTTCCTTCCTTCCTTCCTTCCTTCCTTCCTTCCTTCCTTCCTTCCTTCCTTCCTTCCTTCC
>NW_026844037.1:20375053-20390053 GCF_029531705.1 Pantherophis guttatus
TAGAATAGAATAGAATAGAATAGAATAGAATAGAATAGAATAGAATAGAATAGAATAGAATAGAATAGAATAGAATTCTTTATTGGCCAAGTGTGATTGGACCCACAAGGAATTTGTCTTTGGAGCCTATACTCTCAGTGTACATAAAAAGTACATAATGGAGAGGTAGAAGATGATAGGCTCACTGTTGTATGTTGGAGAAGCTCAACCTTACCTTAAAAAGGGCCTGGTGGCTAAGGAGACTAAAAGCATTGTGATTAACACCAGCTGTCTGCAATTACTGTAAGTTCGAATCTCCCCAGGCTCAAGGTTGACTCAGCCTTCCATCCTTTCTAAGGTAGGTAAAATGAGGACCCAGTTTGTGGGGGCAATAAGCTGACTTTGTATAAATATACGAAAGGATGAAGGCTATTGCTTAACGCATTGTAAGCTGCCCTGAGTCTCCGGAGAAGGGCGGCATATAAATCAAATTAAAAAAACAAACAAACAAAAACTGGACCACTACAAGTCATTGGCTTGATGGTCCAGTTCTGATGTTGAGGATTGATCCTCCCGTGAGCTTCAGCTAGAACAGACTGCAGTCAAAAGAATAGGGGGTAGCAGTCTGAGGACAATGAGTTGCTGACCCGTGTTTAAAAAGACAGAGACAAATGACCTCCAAAGCAAACCTACAGTTGGGAAGTTTGGACTACACCTGCAGTTATGGAACTGCTGCTGTAGTCCACTATACTGTTGTGGCCCATCAGCGGACAGCAAAGCTGGCAGCAGAATCGGACAGTGAGGAGGTTGGGGAGGAACCTGGGCCAGTCCTGGGGGCTCAGATGATGACTCTGTATCGGAGGCAGAGAGGGGGCCAAGGCCATCTGATAGTTATGTGCAGCCTCCAGAATCTGACAGCAACGAAGCAGAAGAACAGCCTGTTCCCAGTGTGCGCATGCACATGCACAGAGCTGCTAGATGACAAGAACAATTAAGAAAACAGGGTCGACTTGGGAGTAAGGCTTGGAGATGAATGGCCCCTCCCATAAGACATAAAAGAAGAGCGAACGGGACGTGAGCTTTTGCAGGAAGCAATTAGCTCATTTGGCCGATTCAAGATTTGCAAGTGACTCTGTGCCAAGTTTGGCCTTGCCCTCCGTCTGGAAATTAACTCTCTGGAAGAAGTGTTCCACGTGAGACAGGTGGGTGTTGATAACCTTCCTCTGAAAAACTGTTTATCAAGCTTTGTGGACTGTAAATGAAAGTAATTTAGAGTCGTATAAATAAAAGAGGTTTTGTGGGACTAAGACTTTGCTTCATGCTTTCTAAGGAAGAACATATACATGCATGTGGGCATACATACACTGCCACTTCTACTTAGCACAAGTGTGTCTGCTGTTCAAGAATTTTAACTACCGTGGTTCCCTAGGGAACATACCTCTCCTACAGGCAAAACTATCTCTTAGATTTTTAGATTAATGCAAGAGATGGGGGACTTTTCTCCCCTGAGGCCTTATTGGGTATTATTTTGCCAGTGAATGTCTGTCTTGATATTTTCCAGAACATTACTCACTTGAATGCTGAGTTGAAGCTTTTTCTCTTTCTTTCTACAGTAGGAAATATTTCTCTTTTTCCCCCATCTCCTTTTTTTTTTTTTAGTTTCTTTAAAAAAAAAAAAGAAAGAAAGAAAGCTTGGAACACTTATGCACTTGTGGCATCTTCTGTTATTCAGAGAAAGACCTACAGAGAGCTTAATTGCTTAAATGTTTTTGTTCACAGCTCTCGAGTTGTTGGCCAAATGTCTGTTGCTTTCGTGTGTCTGATGTTACCAGTGCTCGCAATTAGAAGCACACACAAGAACAAAGGCACTGAGGGGACAATTTTCTATCGTTTTGCCTCTGGCTCTTTAGTGAACAGAAGAAGAAGCTTGAGGGATCAAACCAAAGGCTTATCTAATCTATTTCACATAATGATCTACTAGATGCCTCTGGGATTCCCCTCAAGCAGGAAATGACATTAGGTAGTTCCTACTGTTATTTCCCAGCAACTGGCAATGATTCTGAACATAGGGAATACCATATAGCCACTGTAACCTAATATGCTGCAGGTCAGCTGGAACATTTTCAAGGTTGACTCAGCCTTCCATCCTTCCGAGGTAGGTAAAATGAGGACTCAGATTGTGGGGGCAATAAGCTGACTTTGTATAAAAAAGAACACCGCTTGGGAGTGGGGGGGGGCGAAAGCCCTACTAAGCAGGTATATACAAAAGTATGAAGGCTATTGCTTAACGTATTGTAAGCCGCCCTGAGTCTCTGGAGAAGGGCGGCATATAAATCGAACCAATAAACAATAAACATTTTGCAGTGCCAGTATCAGACCTGCTGCAAACATAAAACCTCCACATAGAAATGGGTAGAAATCTTGGCTCCGTGTGTTGAGAAAAGTATTGTTTTATTAGAATCAAGTACATTGCAGTTGTGCATAGCCAGAACTGAGAATCGCGTGCCAAAATACCGTATTTTTCAGAGTATAAGACATACTTTTTATCCCCTAAAAGAGGATGGACATGTTAGTGCGTCTTATACACCGAATACAGCCATTTTTGGCCTCCCGAAGCCCCGCCCCACTCATCCCATTTTTGTGAAAAACGGGACCCGCAGAGGGTTTGGGAGGACTGCAGAGTGCTCCTTTAGAACCCACCCCTGACTGAGGCGATGGACATGCAGACGTGTCTGTCTGTATCAAAACCATAACTGCAACTGTAACTATAGACATGTAAAAGCTGCGCACACGATTTCCTAAATAGCAGCTAATTGGGAAGAAGCACAGATTTATGACAAGGATTTGCATTCCTCACTTTTAAAAAATGCAGATCTATTTTTTTTTCTTTATGATTAATGACCTAGAAGCATCAGTAGCACACATTAATTAACAGATTAGGCAGTTTGGCTGAGGATCCAATTTATCTATAAGTATCAAAGGCTCTGTTTGCAAATAAATATCAGGAGGCCTCTGGTGTCCTGAACCGTGTCCTAAGCACTAAAGTGTTCCTAATCTCAGTAACATTTGGCCATGAATTTGCCTCTTTGTTCAACTCTGAAAAGTCTGCAACTTTCTTGACTTTTTTCTCACTTTGATATCTACCAAGCGACACCAAACTTAAGGCTGGCCAATTCACCTCCTTGGTTGAGCTGGACTGTCAATCAGTAGCCACCTTTTTATTTAATTTACCGTGATCAGTTTGTGAAGCAGCTGGAACTGCAATTTCTCTTCTCCCTGAAAAATGCCCCCTCCAATGCCTATATGTAATAGAGCAAATTATGGCACAGGAGGGGGCTAATGAAACTAACTGCCAGAAGGCTAAATAATTGAAGGGGCTGAGTTCTAGAAATAAGACCAAAGACAAGACACTATATCCTAAATTTTAGCTTGTTAAGAGGTGTGGGGGTGACTTGTGTGGTGCTTCCACCAAAACTCTGAAATCACCACTGGAGTTGCTACACTACCTTCCCATTGTTTTCTTCTGTGCTGGACAGCCTGACGTGAATTAGCTGAAGGTATTTTGAAACGCACATGATAGATTACAGTCTCTCTCTCTCTCTCTGCTCATTATATTAATAGAGATGTAAGTGCTAATTCCATTTCAGCGTGCATTCAGACACCAGTGCTCATTGCTCAGTTCACCTTGGAGTAAAGTTTGACAAAATACAGCTAGACGAGGAACAGGGGAATAGTTCATTTGGGCCAATTCCGACAAGGAGAACTGTCTGCTTTTAAAAGCAGAACTGCGTGTTTCCAAATCAGAAGGTGGCCTCCGTTAAGAAGGAATATTTAATTCTTTGACGGTATAAGGTATGATAATACTTTATTGTCATTGCACCTCGTACAACAAAATTAAATGCCATCTTCAGTGTACATCGTACATTATAGTGCAATATTAATGCCATAGCAGGGATTTTCAATTTAATTGCATAGAATGTGATTTTGCTTTGTGTTTTTGCTTTATTTTTATTTTTGTAGTTAAGAAAACTACAAAAATAAAAATAAAGCAAAAACACAAAGCAAAATCACATTCTATGCAATTAAATTGAAAATCCCTGCTATGGCATTAATATTGCACTATAAAGTAGAATTCAATATAGTTACTGCTCTGGGATAGAAGCTGTTTTTCAGCCTATTTGTCCTTGTTTTTATTGTCCTGTACCATCTGCCAGATGGTAATAGTTCAAAAAAAAAAAAAAAAGGGGTGCCCAGGATGAGATGGATCTTTAAGAATGTTTTGAACTTTCTTAAGGCAGTGGGAGCTATAAAGCTCTTCCAAAGAGGGGAGAGGGCAACCAATGATCCTCTGGGCAATGACGTTGACCCTCTGGAGCTCTGTCCTATCTGCCACTGTGCAATTTGCAAACCATACACAGATGCAGTAAGTTAAAATACTCTCTATGGTGCAGCAGTAGAAGGTTACCATCAGTTTTTCATTCAGTTATTGTTTCCTGAGAAGTCTCAGGTAGTATAATCTCTGCTGGGCCCTTTTGACCAGTGCTGACATTGCAGGACATGAGGTAATCTCAAATATTAGGAGTATGAGCTTTTTTTTAATGCAGAACTACCTTTCAGAGGCTGGATTTGATTGAAGTTTCCAAGTAAGCCTAAAATCTTTTTAAGCTTTTTGATACATTAATAAGCATATCTATGTAATTTTTTTGGCCAACATATGGAAGTGTTTTCCATTGTTGCCTTCCTGCTGTGGCCCGCCAGCAGCCAGCAGATCTGGCAGATTCAGATCCGCTGGCTGCTGGCGGGCAGATTCAGACAGTGAGGAGGTTGGGGAGAAACATGGGCCAGTCCTGGAGTCTGGGGAAGGCTTTGATGAGGGCTCTGCATTAGAGGCAGAGAGGGGGCCAGGGCCATCTCACAGTTGTCAGCTGCCTTTGGAGTCAGACATCAGGGAGGCAGATGAACAGCTGGAGCCTGTTCCCAGTATGTGCATGTGCAGAGTTGCCAGACGAAGGGAACAGCTAAAGAACAAGGGTCGACTTGGGAGTAAGGCAACAGGTGGACAGAGGGAATAAAAGAGGAGCAAAAGGGGAGTGGAGTTTGCAGGAGACAATTAGTTCATCCCTGCATTCTTGCCAAGTATTGCAGAGTCTGAAAGATATCGGCCTGGCCACTCTCCAAGCCTGATAAAGGTCGGTAATTGTGAACTATCTTGAAAGACTGTGGGAGAGGTAAAGACTTTGCTGGAGAGGAATTCACTGTAAATTAAATAAAAGGGGTTTATTGGGACGAGGACTTGGTTTCGTGATTCTGTTAAGCCTGGGTCAGGCGTTAACTTTCCAGTCTAGCCTCTGAATTTATTTAATTATTTTTAGGCCCTCAAGTCAGTCTTGGAAAAAGCCTCCTTCCTAAGGCTAAGAGAATATGACTAGCCCAAGATCAGCCAATTTGGCCTTCATAACTAAGGCAGAACTAGAACTCACATTTTCCCAATTTGTAACTTTGTGTGTTTAACTGATTGTTCAGCCAAAGAACAGAAATAAGCAGTTCTTCTTTCTCCCATTCCTTAGTTCCTTTATCATCTTGTAGGTTCTTCTTCCCTGTACTCTTACTCTGGACAAGAGTTTTAAAATAAGAATAGAATAGAATAGAATTTTTTATTGGCCAAGTGTGATTGGACACACAAGGAATTTGTCTTGGTGATACATTCATCAAGAATCATAAGGTACAACATTTAATGATAGTCATAGGATACAAATAAGCAATCAAGAAACAATATCAATATAAATCGTAAGGATACAAGCAACAAAGTTACAGTCATACGGTCATAAGTGGAAGGAGATGGGTGGTGGGAACGATGAGAAGATTAATAGTAGTGCAGATTTAGTAAATAGTTTGACAGTGTTGTGGGAATTAGTTATTAAGCAGAGTGATGGCATTCGAGAAAAAACTGTCCTTGTGTCTAGTTGTTCTGGTGTGCAATGCTCTATAGAGTCCTTTTGAGGGTAGGAGTTGAAACAGTTTATATCCAGGAAGTGAGGGGTCTGTAAATATTTTCACAGCCCTCTTTTTGACTCATGCAGTATACAGGTCCTCAATGGAAGGCAGGTTGGTAGCCATTGTTTTTCCTGCAAATATTGAATTACTGAAATTAATCCATAATTGAAACATATCCAGTATGCATCATCATGTCTTGGTAATTTCCAGCTTTCAGATACATATGTAGATTTCATGAAAAAAAAAGATGACTGAATAGCATTGCATCAATATTCATTTTTGTTTAGCATTTTGGTAATAAACATATCTGCAGTTCTGAATACTGGCAGATTTTGATGCGAAAAGTCATCATATGTAAAATCAGATGATGAACTCTCCATTTGTGATATATGTGAAACATAAACTAGTTACAATATACTGAGCATTTGTGCGGAGAAAACTCTATACCAAATTCAGTTATAGACACAACATCCATATATATCTCATATATATCTACCAAAAACTTAATTCTCTAAATCTGTGTCTTCCTTGGCCAAACAGCAAAACAACAGCTGGGTTAAAGTATATTAACGCAGTCAAGAAAACTCTCACATTTTAATTTTTTTTAAACTCTGGAATTTGGATTGGTTGTTAGAATGTGCATAGGCCAGGGGTGAAATCCAGCAGGTTCTGACAGGTTCTGGAGAATTGGTAGTGGAAATTTTGAGCAGTTTGGAGAACCGGTAGCGGAAATCTTGAGTAGTTTGGAGAACCGGGAAATACCACCTCTGGCTGTCCCCAGAGTGGGATGGGAATGAAGATTTTGCAGTATCCTTCACCTGCCACACCCACCAAGCCACGCCCACCAAGCCATGCCCACAGAACCGGTAGTAAAAAAAAATTGGATTTCACCACTGGCATAGGCTGATTGAAAACTAATAAATTAGACTTTGAAAGAATGAGAAAATAAAAACAAGAAGAGAATACTTTACAATATTTTTCGTACAGGCCAAAACAACCCTACAGCTTCTTCCAATTGAAACATCTGATACAATTTTTGATCTTTTTTTCTTTGTGGTTCTCTGTCCTTCTCTCAAAATTCCCTGCCCCCCACAAAGCTAAATTCACAATTCCTTTTTCCAGACTTCCAGTCCTGCATTTAACCCTGAATTTCCGGATGCAGGTCTTTCCTTCGACGGAATGATCTGTAATTGCTTTAGTTGGTGTTCCTGCCGAGTGATTATCTGTGGCTCACATTAAACACAGCCAGAGGTACGAATGGGCCTTGAGTTTAATAACAACCAATTGTCTAGATTTTAGCTAATAGTCTTTCTCCCTGGATCAAATGGAGAGAAGTTACACTTTTGCCGTGCTATTTATTTCTTCCCTAGTAAGGCAGGAAGCTCGGTTATTCCAGGCGAGTGGGGAAAAAAAAAAAACTGCAACGTGAGCTCACACTCTGCCTATTACAATGTTTTATGAAATCTCACAGCACTCAAGACACTTCAGTTGAGTTACCGACACAAAACGTAGCTTGCCCTGGTGAATAAACAAAACATATCAACAGCCAACACTTGATGGTTCCTTAGGCACCTTAGACTAAGAACCGGTTTGCCAGTTTGCAAGCCATCATAGTTCGGGACAAATGGCTCTCATGGACATCTCGTAGAAGACAGTTATAGTGGAATCTGTGAAGGCATCTGTTTTGTCTTTGCTCCAGCTGGGGATTTGTACTTCATACTTCGTCTGTTTTGGATTCCAAATATACAATCTTAAAAAAAAGAGAGAGAGAGAGAGAGAAAAAAAAAATCCAGGAAGAAATTGCCTTCAACGGAACCTGCCTTGATGGGAAGAAGAAGAAAAAAAAGAGATTGGGTGAAATGCTTTATGGACTAGGCACATGCCTCTTAATCCTTTGGCAGAACTAGCCAATTCATTAATACGAGACAAAGTTGATAGCATAATTTGGGCAAGTAAGACGAGTTGCTGCCCTAAGTGCTTCGGAATAAATTCTGCCGCTGGATAATATAGCAAGAGGAATTTACGCTTTTAGCTAGCTAGAAGAATTACCGGGGAGAACTGAAAGATACACTGATAGAAAAAAAGGTATTGATCAAATGTAGTGATTAATTGCTCAATTTTTTTTCCCCCATTGGATAGAAGCTGGACATGATCTACAATCTCAAGCTAGAAATTACGACACGTGCAACAATCCATTTACAAAGTAGAGAGAAGACTGTACTGTTCTGCCAATCATCCATAACCCACACTACCATTAACATCAAATGAATTTTACCTTGAATTGTATCTAAATAATCGTAGTTTACGCCATTTTCATTATGCCAAAGACGGATAAGACAGCAGCCAATACTACGCATCAGGTGAATGTATGTCCTATCGGTTTATTGATTACGGCATTCATGGCAGGACTAATGCCACAACTCGGTATATCAGGGATGTCACTGCATTATTTTATTTGCCAGCTGAACTCATCATTTCTGGACTGTCAGACTCTCCGTAGCTAGCCAACTTCTTATCAGTAAGCTACGTGTTTCCGTATCCACCCACATTCTTTCACATTCCTTCACTTGCTTCACACTCTTTCCTTTGTTCTCTTTCCAGAAAGGTCCGGCTGAGATAGCTGGCAAAAATTACTTTCAAAAATGTAGCAATTAACTTTTCTTAGTTAGTGAGGTGTTTTATTTTCTTTATAACAAATAAATGAATTTTATTAGAAACCTTTCTTCGCGTTTCTTTTTCAGAATATTGCAAACAAGGAGGAGCCTCGATTCATCTCCTCTAATTAAACCAGGGTAATTAGTCCCAGAGCCAAACATGGGATTAATAAATGCCCTGACAAGGGAGGCAAGAGTAAAGCGAAGTTAAGGTCAGTTTATGAACCCCTTCCTTCATTACAAGTTCTGTGCCAGGCTGTGGCTAGCTGTGCAACCGTACTTTAACATTTCAAGGAGATGCTTTGCAAAACCACTGTATTCATAAAGGAAAATATTTGTACTTCAGAATTGAACTGTGGGATCCATGGTACTCTCTGAGCTTGGTTGTTTTCTTGCAGGCATGTTACATTACCCAAACTAGGTTAACATCCTCAGGGATAATGATCATCACGAGCATGGATGATGTTACCTACTGTATTTTTCAGAGTAGAAGACGCACCTTTTTTCTCCAAAAAAGAGGGTGAAAATCTAGGTGCGTCTTATACTCCGAATGTAGCCCCGCCCAGCTTCTCAAACGGAGGTTTCAGAGGCTGAAAAAAGCCTCAGAAATGTAGCTTCAGAAAAGAAGCCCCCAACAGAGCTTCAGAAAAGAAGCCCCCAAATAGAGCTTCAGAAAAGAAGCCCCCAAACAGAGCTTTAGAAAAGAAGCCCCCAAATAGAGCTTCAGAAAAGAAGCCCCCAAACAGAGCTTCAGAAAAGAAGAAGTTTTTTTTTCTGAAGCTCTGTTTCGAAGGCTTTCAGAAGCAGGAAAAAAGTTTTTTTCTGAAACAGAGTTTCAGAAGTTTCAGAGTTAGAAAAAAAAAGCAAGGCACAGAGCTCACAATCAAGGAACCTGTTGCTAAAATTCACCTCTGGGAACAGCTGATTGGGGGTATTCCAGGAGGCCGATCCACCTGCCAATCAGCTTTTTTCTTATTTTCCTCCCCCAAAACTAAGGTGTGTCTTATATTCCGGTGCATCTTATACTCTGAAAAATATGGTAGTTTGGGTAATGAAACATCTGCAAGAAAACAAGCATGCTTAGAGAGCACCAAGGGACCCTCACTGTATTATTGTGAAGAAATGTGCACCTCTGGGAGCAGATGGGGCAGCTTTTGGCAATTCAGAGCTTTTGTTCTGACCTAGGCTCCCTTAACAAGCAGGAGGCAGGAATTACTGGCAAAACCTCTTTTATTTACATGACTGTGAATTACATTCATTCACAGTCATCAAAGTTTGTCCAAACAGTTTTTCAAAGGAATATTTCTCAACATGCCTTATCTCGTTTGGCAAGCTGCGACATAATTTGTTTCCAACTGCAGTACAAGACAAAACTTGGAACAGAGTCTCTCAGAGTCACGGAATGAATGGTTTCCTGCAAAAGCCCACTCCCTGTTCACTCCTCTTTTATTTCCTATGGGAGGGGCCAATCATCTCCAAGGTGTGGCTTCACTCCTGAGTTGATCCTGCTTTCTGAGTTGTTGTTGTCTTCTGGCAACTCTGCACATGCGCACCCTGGGAACAGGCTCCAGCTGTTCCTCTGCCTCACTGCTGTCTAACTCCCTCTCTGCCTCCAATGCAGAGCCCTCGTCCAAGCTTTCCCCAGCCTCCAGGACTGGCCCAAGTTCCTCCCCAACCTCCTCACTGTCCTATTCTGCTGCCAGCTCTGAAAGAGACCCCCAGACCCATGCAGTCTTGAGCTGAATGGAGAAGCGGGGAAGATATTCAGCAATAAGGACACCCTAGAATTTCCCAGGATATACTCTATCTAGGAGGTTAGAAATTTATACCTTTAGTTTGACAAGATTCTGTCTATTCGATGTAAGCAGATGAAGAACTGAACTTGACTGGATCTCTCTGTCTCCTCTCTGGGCTTGGGCCAGAAAATTACATACAAAGTTGAGCCATGGAGTCCTAAGTACCATATTTTTCAGAGTATAAGATGCTCCGGAGTATAAGACACACCTTAGTTTTGGGGGAGGAAAATAAGAAAAAAAATTCTGCCTCTGCCTACCAGCATCCATGGGTATTCATCTGGCTAGCATCCTGTCAGTGTGTGAGACTGTTAGAGGAGAGTAGAAGTAGAAGTAGAAGTAGAGTAGAGTAGAGTAGAGTAGAGTAGAGTAGAGTAGAGTAGAATTAGAACAGAGTAGAGCAGAGCAGAGCAGAACAGAACAGAACAGAATCGAATCGAATCGAATCGAATCGAATCGAACTGAACCGAACCGAACCGAACCGAACCGAACCGAACCGAACCGAATAGAATAGAATAGAATAGAATAGAATAGAATAGAATAGAATAGAATAACAGATTTGGAAGGGACCTTGGAGGTCTTCTAGTCCAACCCCCTGCTCAGGCAGGAAACCCTACACCTTCTCCTACTTTCAGGTGCTTTGGATAATAGCTTGACTTTCTCTTCTTTGTGGCAGCCCCTGAGATATTGGAACATTGCTATCATGTCATCCCTAGTCCTTCTTTTCATCAGACTAGACATACCCAGTCCTTGCAACTCTTGATCATATTGTCCTTCCATATAAACACTGGTGGAACAGAGAAATAGCTGCCTGAGATGCTTCTAAAGGTTACCTCACTGCTTTGCGCTTAAAATATATGTATCTATTTCAGTTACTTTTGCCTGGGTAATAGTTCTTGCATATTTCCATGAAAATCATCTCCCTCACTCTCTACATATTGTCTGGTTGTAATTGTCTTAACCTTAATTATACCTACTGCAATATTATCATATATTTTCTTTTTGGATACCTCTGAAAATTGTTCTGAAATTGCAGGTGTTCCAAAATATTGTTGGCAATTCTAACACATATTCTTGGCTGCTATAGTTATCAATTTTTTTTGTTTTTGTTTTTCCTCTGATAGCTAGATCAGCTCATCTCTAATAGCTCCTATGTACGTGTGTAGGTGTACAAACACACGTATACACAAATACTCCAGTGGTGAAATCCTCCAAGGTTTGCCACTAGTTCACTGCGTGTGCATGCACAGTGCATGCCAAATGCGAACTGTGCACGTAACAATGCACAGTCTGCACCAAACCTGCACTGCGCACGCAGGCACACCGCAGGCCCTACCATGCAGCATGGAAAAAGGAAGCTTAAGAAGGTAAGTCGAACAGAGAGGGGGTGGAACAGCTGTGCCGTACGATTTAGATTCGTTAGCAGGATTTCCTGCTTTCTAGCAAATGTAAATCATGTGGCACAGCTGCTCATCGGAAATACCAGTTCAGACGAACTGGTAGAATTTTTTTTTACTACTGGTTCATTAGAACCGGTGTGAACCAGTAGCATTTCACCCCTCAAACACACACACACAGAGAGGTACAGATAAATATACAGTATGCATGTACCCACACACACACAGAGAATAGAGATGGATGGATGGATGGATGGATGGATGGATGGATGGATGGATGGATGGAAGATTGGATGGACAGATGGACGGACAGAATTGCTCTTAATTGGGCTGAACTAGGATTGAAAAGAGACTCAGATTAAAATGTCTGTTGAACCACACAAATTCTCACAAGGCTGACACAGGGTGGAGATGGTGGGCTACTGCTTCCTGAACCCCCTGGAGAGGAAAGGAGAATAGAAATCTAAAAAGTAACTCAAGCAGCAGAAGACAGGATGCATTTAATACCTTAATTTGCTGTGAAATGTGTGCAGATTTCAGCAAGTGTCCCTTTCGGCCAAATGACAAAATGCTCAGCAGCAGTTAAAAGGTTGCCGATATTTTCACCAGTACAGATTATTTTGATGAATCTAGTTTATCGCTGCTCTTAGTCTCGGCGGCTAGCACAGAAGGGAAGCTGCACGGAGTATTCAGAGGCTGCCAAACAACACCTGCGATGCTACCAATCGCAAACGATAAATGACCGAGTGAATTTTACTTACCATCAACAACGGATGCTTTTTGGCATCTCCCAGAGCCCTGTGTTGAGACAGTCGGTCTCCAAACACATCACGCATTTTTAATCTTGCCTTCCATTAAAGGAAACCTCAAATCCTAAATGTGTATTGAAATGATTTTAGCTCAATAAACCTATTTTCGGAGGTGGCTCTTATCAAGGTTTTTTTTTTCTTTCTTTTTTTTTAGAAAAAGGGCAATTGTCGCTTGGTTAATCTGCAGTTGGAACGGATGGCAACGGAGAGCATTTATCAATGTTTTAAGGCTATCTAAACCACCCACCCAGATGGATGCTAATTTTGGCTGCCAAAAAATGAAAAAAAAATTGCACTAGAAATATATCCATTTTCAATTGGCCTTGACATAGGAAATAGAGATTGTGATGATGAATACAAACACACACACACACACACACACACATATATATAGAAAATTGATACTGTGCCTTTACAGGGAGGATATGGGTGTGGCCTACTGATGACAGCTAACGAGCTAGAAATGGATCTATTTAGGTCTCCCACCTAGCAGTGAGAGCTTGCTAGGTGTTAGAAAAGAAAAAAGCCCAGAACCGAGTAGATGAGATTCTACTGAGCTGGAGCTACAAAAAAAACCTTATATATATATATGTAAATACACATGCACGCATACTTCCTCATACATAGATTGAGGGTTGTTTAGGTCACAATTTTTTCATCAGTAGCAGTGATATTTGGAGGCTTCTGTATATAGAGTTGGAGATATGTATGTAAAACAGAAAAACGGTTCATTTAGGAAATGATATTAAGGTCTCGGCGTTTGTCGCTTAATTGTGAAATCTTCTCACAAAACCCACCAACAGTTTTCCTTCTCTCAGGTGCAGTTTTGGCAACCACTTGTAATTTTAATGTTGCACATTAAATCAATTCTTCCTCTTGGATGAATTGTTTTATTTAAATCTCTTTGGTCATTTTTTGCTATTCATATTATTATCTGCTCTGGGAAGTTTGGTTTCGAAGCTTTTTTTAAAAAAAAACGCAGACTGCATTTAATTGACTTGTATCAGAGTTGGGTTTTTTTTTTTTAATGGTTTTCTTTGGGTGATAGCATTAGAATTTTGACCAAAGGACAAGTCATGAGTTGAATGAAGAAATGAATTAATTATCACATAAATAGATAAAGATGCAGAGTTAAGTTCAAAAAATGAAATTGAGAATGGATTGCATGTGGAGATGTCAGAACCAGTGGTGGGTTCTAAAATTTTTTACTACTGGTTCTGTGGGTGTGGCTTATTTTGTGGGCGTGGCTTGATGGTCATGTGACAAACAATTCTTTAGTATTTAGCAAAGGTACTGGTCTACCAGGCTTTTAACTGCTTGCAGAGCCGTACCGGTCTACCCATTTGTTTTTGGAGGCATCGGTCTACTCATTTGTTTTTGGAGGCATCGGTCTACCCATTTGTTTTTGGAGGCACTGGTCTACCCATTTGTTTTTGGAGGCATCGGTCTACCCATTTGTTTTTGGAGGCATCGGTCTACCCATTTGTTTTTGGAGACACCAGTCTACTCATTTGTTTTTGGAGACACCAGTCTACCCATTTTGGAGACACCGGTCTACTCATTTGTTTTTGGAGGCACCGGTCTACCCATTTGTTTTTGGAGGCACCGGTCTACCCATTTGTTTTTGGAGGCATCGGTCTACTCATTTGTTTTTGGAGGAATCGGTCTACCCGTTTTTTTTCCTTCTAGCCGATCAGCTGGGACTCGGGAGGCAGCAAATAGATTGGGGGTGGGGCCAAATAAAAGGTAAGAATAACACAGGGACGGGTGGGAGGGCCCAGCTCTCGAACAAAGAGAACCAGTTCGTTGACATCATATCATCACCGCTACCTGCTCGGTCGAACCGGGCCGAACCGGGAGGAACCCACCACTGGTCAGAACTGACATTATGGATGATCTGTATTAAAAAAATAAAATAAAACTGTGTTTGTGATTTCTTATTTCAGTCATTTTGCTTATTTTTATGAGCATTTTTGTCCATTTCACCTGGATTTTCTGCTTCCCTTCAGGCTTTAATGAATAGGCTAGGAAAAATAAAAAAAAAAACAAACCCTCATGTTTACTTTTGAATTTTCTTTCCTTATTTTAGCGTAAAGAAATAATGTTAGTGAAAAGGACATAAGGACAGATTTTGCAATGTCAAAAACTTCCTTGGAAGAAAATAATTGCCACTCAGAGTAAAACTGAAAGTCAACAGCATTAGTAACTCATCCTCTTACAAGCCAAATAGCTTTATGCCAATGGTACATTGCAGTGTTGGGTTTCAAATTCTTCTACTACCGGTTCTTTGGGTGTGGCTTGATGGGCATGGCATGGCTTGGTGGGCGTGGCTTGGTGGGCATGGCAGGGGAAGGATACTGTAAAATCTCCATTC